>CM065818.1:130980500-130995500 GCA_033398695.1 Orobanche coerulescens | reverse complement strand
GTGTGTGTGTGTTGTGTGTGTGTTTGTGCGTGTGAGGCAGTATGTGTGTTTTTATGTTGTGTGTGTGTGTGTGTCTGTTTGTTTGTGTGCTGTGTGTATGTGTGTACTGCTTGTGTGTGTGTTTTTGTGCTGTGTGTGTGTGTGTGTGGCAGTATGTGTGTTTGTGTACTGTGTGTGTTTGTGTGATGTGTGTGTTTGTGTGATGTTTGTGTTTGTGTGATGTGTGTGTGTTTTTGGTTTTATGTGCATTGTGTGTGTGTGTGCGCTGTACTATGTGTCTGTGTGAGTGTGGCAGTGTGTGTGTGTGTGGCAGTGTGTGTACTGTGTGTGTGTATTTTTGTGCTGTGTGTGTGTGTGTGTGTGTGCATGTTTGTATGTGTGTTTATGTGCGTGTGCTATGTGGATGTGTTTTTGTGCTGCTGTGTCTGTGTTTGTGTGTGTGGCAGTGTGTGTGTTTTTATGTTGTGTGTGTGTGCTGTGTGTGTTTGTTTGTTTGTGTGTTGTGTGTGTGTGTGTGTTTGTGTTTGTGTGTGTGTGGCAATGTGTGTATGTGTGTGTGTGTGTACTCTATGTGTGTGTGTGTGCACTCTATGTGTGTGTGTATTCTGTGTGTGTTTGTGTGTGTGGCAGTGTGTGTGTGTACTGTGTGTGTGTGTGCTGTGTGTGTCTGTGTTTGTTTGTGTGATGTGTGTGTGTGTGGCAGTATGTGTGTTTGTGTACTGTGTGTGTGTATGTGTTTGTGTTTTTGGTTTTGTGCGTACTATGTGTGTGTATGTGATGTACTATGTGTCTGTGTGGGTGTGGCAGTGTGTTTGTGTGTGGCAGTGTGTGTGTACTGTGTGTGTGTGCTTTTGTGCTGTGTGTGTGTGTGTGTGTGTGATTGTTTGTGTGCTGTGTGTGTGTATTTGTGTGTGTGTGTATGTATTTGTGTGTGTGGCAATGTGTGTGTGTACTGTATGTGTGTGTTTTTGTGCTGTGTGTGTGTGTGTGTTGTGTGTGTGTGTTTATGCGTGTGAGGCAGTGTGTGTGTGTTTTTATGTTGTATGTGTGTGTGTCTGTTTGTTTGTGTGCTCTGTGTGTGTGTGTGTGTGTGTGGCAGTGTGTGTACTGCTTATGTGTTTGTTTGTGTGCTGTGTGTGTGTGTGTGTTTGTTTGTGTGCTGTGTGTGTATGTGTTTGTGTGTGGCAGTGTGTGTGTACTGTATGTGTGCATGTGTATGTGTGTGTGTGTTTGTGCTGTGTGTGTGTGTGTGTGTGTGTTTGTTTGTGTGATGTGTATGTGTGTGGCAGTGTGTGTGTTTGTGTACTCTGTGTACTGTGTGTGTCTTTGTGTGCTGTGTGTGGTTGTGTGTTGTGAGCGTTTTTTTATTTATGTGTGTACTGTGTGTGTGTGTGTGTGTGCTGTTCTGTGTCTATGTATGTGTGTGGCAGTGTGTGTGTGTAGTGTGTGTGTGTGTGTGTGTGTGTGTTTGTGTGTGTGTAGCAGTGTGTGTGTACTGCGTGTGTGTGTGTGTTTTTATGTTGTGTGTGTGTTTTTGTGTGTGTGTGTGTGTGCTATGTGTGTGTGTTTGTTTGTGTGCTATGTGTGTGGCAGTGTGTGTTTTTATGTCGGGTGTATGTGTGCTGTGTGTGTGTGTGTGTGTGTATGTTTGTTTGTGTGCTGTGTGTATGTGTTTGTATGTGTGTGGCGTGTGTGTTTGTGTACTGTGTGTTTGTGTGTGCGTTTTTATGATGCGTGTGTGTGTGTGTGTGTGTACTGTGTGTGTGTGTACTGTATGTGTGTGGGGGGGTGGGGTGGGGGGGGGGGGAGGCAGTGTGTGTGTATTTTTGTGCTGTGTGTGTGTGTGTGTGCGCGCGTGTGTGTTGTGTGTGTGTTTGTTTGTGTGCTGTGCGTGTGTTTCTGTGTGTGTGACAGTGTGTGTGTTTTTGTGATGTGTGTATATGCTGTGTGTGTTTGTTTGTTTGCGTGTTGTGTGTGTGTGTGTGTGTGTGTGTGTGTATAGGTGTATGTGCTGTGTGTGTTTGTTTGTTTGTGTGCTGTGTGTGTGTGTTTGTGTGTGTGTGTGTTTGTGTGTGTCTGTGTATGTGTGTGTTTGTGTGCTATGTGTGTGTGTGTGTGTGTGTGTGTGTGTGTGTGTGTGTGTGTGTGTGTGTGTGTGTGTGTGTGTGGTAGTGTGTGTACTGTGTGTGTGTTTTTGTGCTGTGTGTGTGTGGCAGTGTGTGTGTGTATTTGTGTTGTGTGTGTGTGCTGTGTGTGTTTGTTTGTTTATGTATTGTGTGTGTGTGTACTCTGTGTGTGTGTGTGTGTGTTTGTGTGTGTGGCAGTGTGTGTACTGTGTGTGTGTTTTTGTGCTGTGTGTGTGTGTGTATTTGTGCTGTGTGTGTGTGCTGTGTGTGTTTGTTTGTTTGTGTATTATGTGTGTGTGTGTACTCTCTGTGTGTGTGTGTGTGTCTATGTTGTGTGTATGTGTGTCGTGTGTTTGTTTGTTTGTGTGCTGTGTTTGTGTGTGTGTGTATGTGTATGTGGGTTCTGTGCTTTTGTTTTTATTCTTTGTGTTTGTGTGTTGTGTTTGTGTGGCAGTGTGTGTGTGTGTTTTGTGTGTGTGTCCTCTGCGTGTGTGTGTGTGTGTTTGTGTGATGTGTGCATTTTTTGTTTGTGTGTCTTTGTCTTGTGTGTACGTGTGAGTGTGGCGGTGTGTGTGTGTGTGTGTGTTTGTGCTGTGTGTGTGTGTGTGTGTGTGTGTGTTTGTTTGCGTGATGTGTGTGGGTGTGTGTGTGTGGAAGAGTGTGTACAGTGTGTGTTTGTGAGATTAGTGCATTTTGTTTTTGTGTGTGTACTCTGTGTGTGTGTGTGTGTCTGTCTTGTTTATGCGTGTGAGTGTGGCAGTGTGTGTGTGTGTGTGTGTGTTTGTTCTGCTTGTATATGATGGTTTGTTTGCTAATTGTGTGTGCGTGTGTGTTTTTGTGTGTGTAGCATTATGTGTGTGTACTGTGTGTGTGTATGTGTATTTTTATGTTGTGTGTGTGTGTTGTGTGTGTTTGTTTGTGTGTGGCAGTGTGTGTGTGTGTGTACTCTATGTGTGTGTGTGTGTGTGTTTGTGCTGTCTGTGTGTGTGCTTGTTTGTGTGATGTGTGTGTGTGTGTGGCAGTGTGTGTGTGTGTACTGTGTGGTTGTGTTTTTGTGTTGCTGTGTGTGTGACAGTGTGTGTATTTTTATGTTGTGTGTGTGTGTGAGGTGTGTGTGTTCTCTGTTTGTTTGTTTATGTGTTGTGTGTGTGTGTGTGTGTGTGTGTGGCAGTGTGTGTGTGTGTGTACTCTGTGTGTGTGTGTGTCTATTTGTGTGTGTTTTTGTGCTGTGTGTGTGCTGTGTGTGTCTGTGTTTGTTTTTGTGATGTGTGTGTGTGTGTGACAGTATGTGTGTTTGTGTACTGTGTGTGTGTGTGTTTGTGTGATGTGTGTGTTTATGTGATGTGTGTGTGTTTTTGGTTTTATGTGCATTGTGTGTGTGTGCGCTGTACTATGTGTCTGTGTGTGTGTGTGTGTGTGTGTGGCAGTGTGTGTACTGTGTGTGTGTGTGTTTATGCTATGTGTGTGTGTGCGCACTTGTTTGTATGTGTGTTTATGTGTGTGTGCTATGTGGATGTGTTTTTGTGCTGCTGTGTGTGTGTTTGTGTGTGTGGCAGTGTGTGTGTTTTTGTGTTGTGTGTGTGTGTTGTGTGTGTTTGTTTGTTTGTGTGTTGTGTGTGTGTGTGGCAGTGTGTGTATGTGTTTTTGTGCTGTGTGTGTGTATTCTGTGTGTGTTTGTTTTTATGTTGTGTGTGTGTGTTTGTGTGTGTGGCAGTGTGTGTGTGTGTGTGTACTGTGTGTGTGTGGCAGTATGTGTGTTTGTGTGATGTGTGTGTGTTTTTGGTTTTGTGTGTACTATGTGTGTGTGTGTGTGCTGTACTATGTGGCTGTGTGAGTGTGGCAGTGTGTGTGTGTGTGTGACAGTGTGTGTGTGTACTGTGTGTGTGTGTGCTTTTGTGCTGTGTGTGTGTGTGTGTGTGTGTGATTGTCTATGTGCTGTGTGTGTGTGTGTGCATTTGTGTGTGTGTGTATTTGTGCGTGTGTGGCAATGTGTGTGTACTGTATGTGTGTGTTTTTGTGCTGTGTGTGTGTGTTGTGTGTGTGTTTGTGCGTGTGAGGCAGTATGTGTGTTTTTATGTTGTGTGTGTGTGTGTGTCTGTTTGTTTGTGTGCTGTGTGTATGTGTGTACTGCTTGTGTGTGTGTTTTTATGCTGTGTGTGTGTGTTTGTATGTGTGCTGTGTGTGTGTGTGTGTGTTTGTGTGTGGCAGTGTGTGTGTACTGTGTGTGTGGGTTTGTGCTGTGTGTGTGTGTGTTGTGTGTGTGTGTGTGTGTGTGTGTGTGTGTGTTTGTTTGTGTGATGTGTATATGTGTGGCAGTGTGTGTGTTTGTGTACTGTGTGTGTGTGTGTTTGTGTACTGTGTGTGTGTGTGTGCGCTGTTTTGTGTGTCTATGTATGTGTGTGGCAGTGTGCGTGTGTAGTGTGTGTGTTTTTGTGCTCTGTGTGTGTGTGCTTGTTTGTGTGCTGTGTTTGTGTGATGTGTGTAACACCCCAAAAACCTTACGGGAGTATTACACGCCGTAAACCCTTCTCACAAGGATTTACCAGGCTAAGCACAATTTTCCACGTCATTTCAAAAATGCCAAAAAGACCGATGACGGTAATATTTTTCAAATACTAAAAAAAATCCTTTTTCAAATACCGTCATAAAAATACCGTCAAAACGATCAAGGCGAAATGCCAAAAACTTCGGTTTAGGAAATCGGTTTCTGAAATAAAATTGATTGGCAAAATAGTAAAAGTCATTCCAAAATACTCACGCGGCGGATAAAAATACGATCGATATATGCATTTACATTGAAATAAAGCGAACATCAAAATACACGATTCCCAACATAAGCCATAGCGATATCGTCAGGATCCTCGACTCTTCACGGCCATTGTCCATCGAAAATCATCTCTGCACAAAAAAGTCCCACAATGGTCACCATAATGCTAGATAAATAACCGCAAATACATAAACATAAATATTCACATGCCATGCATCATGAGAAAGATAACCACAACTATAACCTTACCACTTTCGGTTAATCGATAATTCTCGTCAAATTCTCAATATCACAACAATCTTGTATAATACCTCAATCCGAATACTTTCAGTACACGATCCTCTATGTACGATTACCATAAAAACATATCTCTATTTGGATTTCCTTGAAACGCATATCATAGACCAAGAATATCCAAATATCCTCAAAACCATCCGAATACTACAATCCTTACGAAACTTCATTATTCATTCATCAATATGCAATCTGACATAAAATACTTATGAAATCACGATTGAAATTACTTATCGAAATATTACAACCGAACAAGTAACAACTTGCCTCAAATAGCGTCGGTAAAGCAAATCAGTCGAGGTTCGATTCCCACACCTTGACAAAATATTTATATCCTGATATCAATAACAGTATACTACGACATTCGATTTCCACGATCAACGGCTATCCCAATTTTATAATTTTGTTTTCCTCTTTCTCAAAAGTGACGATCCGAACTTTAACAAGTTCATTACTAAAACTCCAGAATATTATTTTAAATATAAAAAATAATATTCAATATTTTCAGTTGTATTTATGATATAACCATTATTTGATCGAATAAAAACTTCGTACTATTTAAATACGAAAAATATTCCAAAGTCATCAATTTTGAAAACTCATGATTTTCATATGGAAAAATATTAATAATCATAGTTATTAAATTTTCCATCCTTAAACATAAATATAAGGTATTCAACCCGTTCGATACAAACGAAAATTATAGAGCTGACTCGGTAATGTATTGATAAATACAGGAGTGTAAACAGTTTATAAAAATCAAAATAAAAATTGATTTGTGATAACATGTATCTCTGGTACAAATTTCATGAAACTTTATCAAAAATAGACTTGCAGGTTCAAAGATATACGTGTTCAAACTAGACAACTCGATCAACTTCAAAAGAAATGTTGCTGGAAGTGACTGAAAATAGCAGGGCTGACTCACTAGAAAACAGTTCATATTAACCATGTATTATGACTCAATACCTACGGTCCAAATAAAATTTATACTTATATGAATTTTCTTTATAATATGCTCGATATGTAATCGTAAAATAACTTACAGATTGAGAGGTAATCGAGTTAAAATAAGGCAACCCAGACAGGAATTTACAGATTCTCTGGGGCATTTCATCAAACATCTACCGGGCCTCTCCTGGATAAGGCTGCTCTGATTCGCTGAGTGTTTGAGCATTTTGGAGGACATAAACATCTCCAATATAGGATACAAAAGTATGTCCTCTAAGTCATGTAAATTTTCTACCGGTATAGGTAAGTGTTATAGGACAGTCTTAAAGGTAAGGCCATTTTTTTCGGGTTCAAAGTCTGCTAGTTGGTCAAGACAGCATCATGACTAGGCATTATGAGTGACGACCCGTGCCTCGCTCGCGCGGGATTCTCGGACGCCTGTCGGGCGCTGACGCACGCAGTGACGCACGGTGCCCGACAGCTGACAGTCTTCCACTAATTCGATCATAACTTCTTCGTCCGAACTCCGATTGGCTCGTCGTTTGAACCATTGGAAAGCTAACTCAAATATACATAATACTGTAAATTTTAAGAATTTTTGAACATACCAAAAATTCGTGGTGATTTTTCAAAGTTGATACTTGTCCACGACACCTCCGAGAAAATGTTCAATCTTGTCTCTACTAACATTTCTGGTATCCCTTTCTTATTTTATATATTCCAAGACCAGAAATGTATCTCCAATACATTCAAATAAATTTACAAGTCCCGTATCCAGAAATGTATCTCCAATACATTCAAATAAATTTACAAGTCCCGTATTTAGTCGGTATGTATTCCTAAAATTCAGGATATTACATACTACCCCCCTTAAAAATAAGTTTCGTCCTCGAAACTTGCAATCCTCTTACAAACAACCGTTTAATCAGAAAATCCAATATCACCAAAAGTAAACAATCATTATCGAACAATTGGAACAATATACTTACAGGTCTGTGAAGTCGATGATCTCCCGTGATACTAGCATATGACACCATTTCAAAAATCTCGACACAAAAAGAGTGCAAAACAGAATCAATCACAATTTGAAAACAATTGGTCTCGCCAAGACCACAATAAGTTTAGAAACCTTTGTCGAGTTTTGTGGGATCTGTGTGTGTGTCTCCTCACCTAAAGCGCATGAGCCGCTCCTTGTCACATGCACGTATCACCGGCGTTCCACTCCACATCGAAAGCCGCACATTGCACGTGCCTCGCACCGGCGTTCACTTCCCGATTGGAGCCGCACATTGCACATGACCACGGCACCGGCGTTCACTCCCTGCCTCGTCGGTCTCGGGAACACCAACAATCCCCAAACCCACACATCACCACGACAGTACTCAAAAATCATACAGTTCCAAAACATCACAGTTTGAATAACCAGAAATCCATATCACAACATCACGCTACCACCACATCGGTAGAGCCACATAACACACATGCCCGGTTTTCACAAAACCTAGGCTCTGATACCATAATTGTAACACCCCAAAAACCTTACGGGAGTATTACACGCCGTAAACCCTTCTCACAAGGATTTACCAGGCTAAGCACAATTTTCCACGTCATTTCAAAAATGCCAAAAAGACCGATGACGGTAATATTTTTCAAATACTAAAAAAATCCTTTTCAAATACCGTCATAAAAATACCGTCAAAGCGATCAAGGCGAAAATGCCAAAAACTTCGGTTTAGGAAATCGGTTTCTGAAATAAAATTGATTGGCAAAATAGTAAAAGTCATTCCAAAATACTCACGCGGCGGATAAAAATACTGATCGATATATGCATTTACATTGAAATAAAGCGAACATCAAAATACACGATTCCCAACATAAGCCATAGCTTGATGTCGTCAGGATCCTCGACTCTTCACGGCCATTGTCCATCGAAAATCATCTCTGCTAAAAAAGTCCCTAGCGAAGTCGGCCATAATGCTAGATAAATAACGCAAATACATAAACATAAATATTCACATGCCATGCATGAGAAAGATAACCACAACTATAACCTTACCACTTTCGGTTAATCGATAATTCGTCAAATTCTCAATATCACAACAATGCGTATAATACCTCAATCAGAATACTTTCCGTACACGATCCTCTATGTACGATTACCATAAAAACATATCTCTATTTGGATTTCCTTAAAGCATATCATAGACCAAGAATATCCAAATATCCTCAAAACCATCCGAATACTACAATCCTTACAGAAACTTCATTATTCATTCATCAATATGCAATACAACATAAAATACTTATGAAATGCAATTGAAATTACTTATCGAAATATTACAACCGAACAAGTAACAACTTGCCTCAAATAGCCGGGTCGGTAAAGCAAATCAGTCCCGAGGTTCGATTCCCACACCTTGACAAAATATTTATATCCTGATATCAATAACAGTATACTACGACATTCGATTTCCACGATCAACGGCTATCCCAATTTTATAATTTTGTTTTCCTCTTTCTCAAAAGTGACGATCCGAACTTTAACAAGTTCATTACTAAAACTCCAGAATATTATTTTAAATATAAAAAATAATATTCAATATTTTTCGGTTGTATTTATGATATAACCATTATTTGATCGAATAAAAACTTCGTACTATTTAAATACGAAAAATATTCCAAAGTCATCAATTTTGAAAACTCATGATTTTCATATGGAAAAATATTAATAATCATAGTTATTAAATTTTCCATCCTTAAACATAAATATAAGGTATTCAACCCGTTCGATACAAACGAAAATTATAGAGCTGACTCGGTAATGTATTGATAAATACAGGAGTGTAAACAGTTTATAAAAATCAAAATAAAAATTGATTTGTGATAACATGTATCTCTGGTACAAATTTCATGAAACTTTATCAAAAATAGACTTGCAGGTTCAAAGATATACGTGTTCAAACTAGACAACTCGATCAACTTCAAAAGAAATGTTGCTGGAAGTGACTGAAAATAGCAGGGCTGACTCACTAGAAAACAGTTCATATTAACCATGTATTATGACTCAATACCTACGGTCCAAATAAAATTTATACTTATATGAATTTTCTTTATAATATGCTCGATATGTAATCGTAAAATAACTTACAGATTGAGAGGTAATCGAGTTAAAATAAGGCAACCCAGACAGGAATTTACAGATTCTCTGGGGCATTTCATCAAACATCTACCGGGCCTCTCCTGGACAAGGCTGCTCTGATTCGCTGAGTGTTTGAGCATTTTGGAGGACATAAACATCTCCAATATAGGATACAAAAGTATGTCCTCTAAGTCATGTAAATTTTCTACCGGTATAGGTAAGTGTTATAGGACAGTCTTAAAGGTAAGGCCATTTTTTTCGGGTTCAAAGTCTGCTAGTTGGTCAAGACAGCATCATGACTAGGCATTATGAGTGACGACCCGTGCCTCGCTCGCGCGGGATTCTCGGACGCCTGTCGGGCGCTGACGCACGCAGTGACGCACGGTGCCCGACAGCTGACAGTCTTCCACTAATTCGATCATAACTTCTTCGTCCGAACTCCGATTGGCTCGTCGTTTGAACCATTGGAAAGCTAACTCAAATATACATAATACTGTAAATTTTAAGAATTTTTGAACATACCAAAAATTCGTGGTGATTTTTCAAAGTTGATACTTGTCCACGACACCTCCGAGAAAATGTTCAATCTTGTCTCTACTAACATTTCTGGTATCCCTTTCTTATTTTATATATTCCAAGACCAGAAATGTATCTCCAATACATTCAAATAAATTACAAGTCCCGTATTTAGTCGGTATGTATTCCTAAAATTCAGGATATTACAATGTGTGCATTTTTTTTTTGTGTGTGTACTCTGTGTGTGTGTTGTACTGTGTGTCTGTGTGAGTGTGGCAGTGTGTGTGTGTGTGTGTGTGGCAGTGTGTGTGTGTACTCTGTGTGTGTGTGTGTGTGTTTGTGCTGTGTGTGTGTGCGCTTGTTTGTGTGCTGTGCTGTGTGTGTGTGTGTGTGTGTACTGTGTGGATGTGTTTTTGTGCTGCTGTCTGTGTGGCACTGTGTGTGTTTTTATGTTGTGTGTTTATGTTGTGTTGTGTGTACTGTTTTAATATGTTACGGTCATCGTTGTGTCGTGTAACATGACGACCCGCGAGGGGTCGAAAGAATGAAACAACGCCGAGACGAGTCTCACACAGATAAGAATGTTTTATGTGCATTACACAACATGATTTTGACGATTTATAAGGGTTTAATCTCACTAAGTATGCTCGCGTACTCACACCTCGTCGTTTATGTTTTTCAGGCTAAGGAAGCGATGAACGGGACAAGCAGAAGATGAATACATACCCCCAACACGATGAAGTTCTAAATAATAAAAGATGTTGTCGCCGTAATTGTTATTATTTTTGCAAAACACTTGATGTTCTTCGACGAATGTAATTTCAACGGACTATGTCCGAATATTTGATTTCCCATGTTTTTGTAAAACTGTACTGATGGTTGAATAAATGACTTTTATAGAAGATTTACTGACTAAAATGCTTCCGCAAATACTCCGAATTTATATAAATAATTTTAAGGAAAAAATTGAGCTGTGTAACGTGCTTTTTAATTAAGAAAATCAGGGCGTTACAGTGTGGGTGTGTGAGATTGTTTGTGTGCTGTGTGTGTGTGTGTGTGTGTATTTGTGTGTATGTGGTAATGTGTGTGTGTACTGTATGTATGTGTTTTTGTGCAGTGTGTGTTTGTGTATTGTGTGTGTGTTTGTGTATGTGAGGCAGTGTGTGTGGGTATTTATGTTGTGTGTGTGTTTGTGTGTGTGGTAGTGTGTGTACTGTATGTGTGTGTTTGTGTTGTGTGTGTGTGTTGTGTGTGTGTTTGTTTGTTTGTGTGCTGTGTGTGTGTGTGGCAGTGTGTGTTTTTGTGATGTGTGTGCTGTGTGTGTTTGTTTGTTTGAGTGTTGTGTGTGTGTGTGTTTGTGTGTGTGTGTACTCTGTGTGTATATATGTGTGTGTGTGTTTGTTTGTGTGCTGTGTGTGTGTTTGTGTGTGTGTGTGTATGGTTGTGTGTGTGTGTGTGTGTGTGTTTGTGTGTGTGTGTGTGTGTGTGTGTTTGTGCTGTGTGTGTGTGTGTGCTGTGTGTGTGTGTACTGTGTGGATGTGTTTTTGTGCTGCTGTCTGTGTGGCACTGTGTGTGTTTTTATGTTGTGTGTTTATGTTGTGTTGTGTGTACTGTTTTAATATGTTACGGTCATCGTTGTGTCGTGTAACATGACGACCCGCGAGGGGTCGAAAGAATGAAACAAAGCCGAGACGAGTCTCACACAGATAAGAATGTTTTATGTGCATTACACAACATGATTTTGACGATTTATAAGGGTTTAATCTCACTAAGTATGCTCGCGTACTCACACCTAGTCGGTTATGTTTTTCAGGCTAAGGAAGCGATGAACGGGACAAGCAGAAGATGAATACATACCCCCAACACGATGAAGTTCTAAATAATAAAAGATGTTGCCGCCGTAATTGTTATTATTTTTGCAAAACACTTGATGTTCTTCGACGAATGTAATTTCAACGGACTATGTCCGAATATTTGATTTCCCATGTTTTTGTAAAATTGTACTGATGGTTGAATAAATGACTTTTATAGAAGATTTACTGACTAAAATGCTTCCGCAAATATTCCGAATTTATATAAATAATTTTAAGGAAAAAATTGAGCTGTGTAACGTGCTTTTTAATTAAGAAAATCAGGGCGTTACAGTGTGGGTGTGTGAGATTGTTTGTGTGCTGTGTGTGTGTGTGTGTGTATTTGTGTGTATGTGGTAATGTGTGTGTGTACTGTATGTATGTGTTTTTGTGCTGTGTGTGTTTGTGTATTGTGTGTGTGTTTGTGTATGTGAGGCAGTGTGTGTGGGTATTTATGTTGTGTGTGTGTTTGTGTGTGTGGTAGTGTGTGTACTGTATGTGTGTGTTTGTGTTGTGTGTGTGTGTTGTGTGTGTGTTTGTTTGTTTGTGTGCTGTGTGTGTGTGTGGCAGTGTGTGTTTTTGTGATGTGTGTGCTGTGTGTGTTTGTTTGTTTGAGTGTTGTGTGTGTGTGTGTTTGTGTGTGTGTGTACTCTGTGTGTATATATGTGTGTGTGTGTTTGTTTGTGTGCTGTGTGTGTGTGTGTGTGTATGGTTGTGTGTGTGTGTGTGTGTGTGTGTGTGTGTGTGTGTGTGTGTTTGTGCTGTGTGTGTGTGTGTGTGCTGTGTGTGTGTGTGTGTGTGTGTGGCAGTGTGTGTACTGTGTGTGTTTATTTGTGCTGTGTGTGTGTGCTGTGTGTGTTTGTTTATTTGTGTATTGTGTGTGTGTGCTCTGTGTGTGTGTGTGTGCTCTCTCTCTCTCTGTGTGTGTGTGTGTGTGTGTGTGTGTGTGTGTGTGTTGTGTGTATGTGTATCGTGTGTGTGTTTGTTTATGTGCTGTGTGTGTGTGTGTTTGTGTGTGTGGCAATGTGTATGTGTGTACTGTGCGTGTGTTTTTGTGCTGTGTGTGTGTGTGAGATGTGTGTGTGATGCGTGTGTGTGTGGCAGTGTGTGTGTTTGTGTACTGTGTGTGTATGTGTGTGTTTGTGTGATGTGTGTGTTTGTGTGATGTGTGCATTTTTTTGTTTGTGTGTGCTGTACTGTGTGTCTGTGTGAGTGTGGCAGTGTGTGTGCGTGTGTGTATGTTTGTGCTGTGTGTGTGCTGTGTGTTTGTTTGTTTGATGTGTGTGTGTACTGTGTGTGTTTGTGTGATGTGTGCATTTTTTGTTTGTGTGTGTACTTTGTGTGTTTGCACTACTATAAAAAAGACATTCAACATCGCTCGTTTAACATCGGTTTTGTAAAAACCGATGTTAAAAAGGACGCAAAGACGCGATGACATAATTGAAAATTTTAAAACAAATTAACATCGATTCTGCTAAAAACCGATGTTAAATTAACAATTAACATCGGTTTTTAAAAAAACCGATGTTAAATTAATCCATTTCACATCGGTTTAGAAAAACCGATGTTGATTGTTAATTTAACATCGGTTTTTAGCGAATCGATGTTAATTTTAAATAAAGTTTGATTTTTTAAAAAAGTTCGATTTTTGTAAAAATTTAACATCGGTTATACTAAAACCGATGTTAAATTACAAATTAACATCGGTTTTTAAAAAATATTAAAAAAACCGATGTTAAACAATGTTAATTTTTAATTTAACATCGGTTTTTAGAAAAACCGATGTTAATTTTTTTTAAAAATCTGGAACTTTTTTTAAAAAAATCGAAACTTTATTTTTTTTAAAAAAATCCGGAATAGTAATATTAAAAATTGGATGTTTATCTTTATTGTTCAAAAATAAAAGGTAAAAATTGGAAGTTTTTATTTAAAGTTCGAAAATAAAAAATAAACATTAGTTCGAAAATAAAAAATAAAAATCGGATGTTTTTATTTAAAGTTCGAAAATAGAAAATAAAAATCGGATGTTTTTATTTAAAGTTTTGAAAAAAAGTGGAATATTATTTTCCATAAATAAATAAAAACTGAATTATTATATATATTTTTAAAAACCTACTAGTTTTTGTTTTTGTAATTTTTTTTACTTTTCATAAAAAACTATTTTATATTTTTACAAAAAATCTAAAAATAAAAAAATAGATTAAATATTAATTATAAATCAGATCCATATTTTTAAATTTATTATTTTTTATTTTCGAGCTTTAAATAAAAATATCCGACTTTTAATATTATTATTCTAGATTTTTTTAAAAAAATTAATTTTCGATTTGTTAATATATATATATATATATATATATTAAATTGTCTTATATTTATAAAAATTTATAAATGTATATAGTATATAAATATAACACATTGCAAAAAATATACAAGAAGTTCATCTGGCGGAGTGGTAATATCACATTTCCACAAGCAAGAGGTGGTGAGTTCGAAACCCACCAACAACGAAATTTAATGGTATTTGTTGTAGGTTGATGGGGATTGGTGCGGGGGGCTGGTGCGGGTGGTTGGGCGAGTGTCTGGGTTGGGGTTGGGTTGAGCTAGCTGGGTTAGCCGCGGTCCGATAAAATTTTAAAATCGCGAAATTTAACATCGGTTGTCCCAGAACCGATGTTAAATATCGGGATATTAAAATTAACATCGATTGTTATAACAACCGATGCTAAAATCAAAGTTTAACATCGGTTATTAGAAACCGATATTAATTTTAACATCGCGACATTTAACATCGGTTCCAAAACCGATGTTAAATGTCCAAAAACCCGATGTTAAATGTCTGTTTTGTAGTAGTGGTGTGTGATGTACTGTGTGTCTGTGTGAGTGTGGCAGTGTGTGTGTGTGTGTGTGTGTGTGTGTGTGCGTTTTTGTGCTGTGTGTGTATGCTTGTTTGTATGCTCTGTGTGTGCGTGTGTGTTTGTGTGTGTGTGGCATTATGTGTGTGTACTGTGTGTGTGTATGTGTGTTTTTATGCTGTGTGTGTGTGTGTGTGTGTGTGTGTGTGGCAGTGTGTGTGTGTGTGTACTCTGTGTGTGTGTGGGTGTTTTTGTGCTGTCTGTGTGTGTGCTTGTATGTGTGCTGTGTGTGTGTGTACTGTGTGGATGTGTTTTTGTGCTGCTGTGTATGTGGCAGTGTGTGTTTTTATGTTGTGTGTGTGTGTGCTGTGTGTGCTTGTTTGTTTGTGTGTTGTGTGTGTGTGTGTGTGTGTGTGTGTGTGTGTATGTGTGTGTGCGTGGCAGTGTGTTTGTTGTACTCTGTGTGTGTGTGTGTGTGTGTTTTTGTGCTGTGTGTGTGTTCTCT
>CM065818.1:130970500-130973000 GCA_033398695.1 Orobanche coerulescens | reverse complement strand
TATGTGTGTGTGTTTGTGTTGTGTGTGTTGTGTGTGTGTGTGTGTTTGTTTGTGTGATGTGTATGTGTGTGGCAGTGTGTGTGCTTGTGTACAGTGTGTGTACCGTGTGTGTGTCTTTGTGTGATGTGTGTGGTTGTGTGATGTGAGCTTTTTTTTGTTTGTGTGCGCGCTGTTCTGTCTGTCTATGTATGTGTGTGGCAGTGTGTGTGTAGTGTGTGTGTGTATGTGTGTGTGTGTGTGTGTTTGTGCTGTGTGTATGTGCTTGTTTGTGTGCTGTGTGTGTGTGTGTGCAGTGTTTTTTTTTTGTGTGTGTTTGTTTGTGTGCTGTGTGTGTGGCAGTGTGTGTTTTTATGTTGGGCGTCTGTGTGCTGTGTGTGTGTGTGTGTGTTTGTTTATGTTGTGTGTGTATATGTTTGTATGTGTGTGGCGTGTGTGTTTGTGTACTGTGTTTGTGTGTGCATTTTTGTGATGTGTGCTGTGTGTGTGTACCGTATGTGTGTGTTTGGGCTGTGTGTGTGTGTGTTGTGTGTGTGTATGTGTGTGTTTGTGGCAGTGTGTGTGTATTTGTGCTGTGTGTGTGTGATGTGTGTGTTTGTTTGTTTGTGTATTGTGTGTGTGTGAGTACTCTGTGTGTGTGTGTGTGTGTGTGTGTGTGTGTGTATGTGTGTGTGTGTTTGTGTGTGTAGCAGTGTGTGTACTGTGTGTGTGTTTTTGTGCTGTGTGTGTGTGGCAGTGTGTGTGTGTATTTGTGCTGTGTGTGTGTGCTGTGTGTGTTTGTTTGTTTGTGTATTGTGTGTGTGTGTGTACTCTCTCTGTGTGTGTGTGTGTGTGTCTGTCTTGTGTGTATGTGTGTCGTGTGTATGTTTGTTTGTGTGCTGTGTGTGTGTGTGTGTCTGTGTTTGTGTGTGTGGCAATGTGTATGTGTGTACTGTGCGTGTGTTTTTGTGCTGTGTGTTTGTGTGATGTGTGTGTGTGGCAGTGTGTGTGTTTGTGAACTGTGTGTGTACTCAATGTGTGTGTGTATATGTGCTTGTGTGATGTGTGTGTTTGTGTGATGTGTGCATTTTTTTGTTTGTGTGTGCTGTACTGTGTGTGCTGTGTGTGTGTGTGTGTGTGTGTGTGTGTGTGTGTGTGTGTGTGTGTGTTTGTTTGTGTGATGTGTGTGTGTGTGTGTGGCAGTGTGTGTACTGTGTGTGTTTGTGTGATGTGTGCATTTTTTGTTTGTGTGTGTATTCTGTGTGTCTGTGTGCTGTACTGTTTGTCTGTGTGAGTGTGGCTGTGTGTGTGTGTGTGTGTGTGTTTGTGCTGCGTGTGTATGCTTGTTTGTATGGTCTGTGTGTGTGCGTGTGTGTTTTTATGTGTGTAGCATTATGTGTGTGTACTGTGTGTGTGTATGTGTGTTTTTATGCTGTGTGTGTGTGTTGTGTGTGTTTGTGTGTGTGTGGCAGTGTGTGTGTACTCTATGTGTGTGTGTGTTTTTGTGCTGTCTGTGTGTGTGCTTGTTTGTGTGCTGTGTGTGTGTGTGTGTGTGTGTGTGTGTGGCAGTGTGTGTGTGTGTGTACTGTGTGGTTGTGTTTTTGTGCTGCTGTGTGTGTGACAGTGTGTGTGTGTGTGTGTGTGTGTGGCAGTGTGTGTTGTACTCTCTGTGTGTGTATATTTTTGTGTTGTGTGTGTGTGTTCTCTGTTTGTTTGTTTATGTGTTGTGTGTGTGTGTACTATGTGTGTGTGTGTGTGTGTGTGTGTGTGTGTGTGCGTGTGTGTGTGTGCATGTGTGTGTGTGTCTATTTGTGTGTGTTTTTGTGCTGTGTGTGTCTGTGTTTGTTTTGGTGATGTGTGTGTGTGTGTGACAGTATGTGTGTTTGTGTACTGTGTATGTGTGTGTGTTTGTGTGATGTGTGTGTTTATGTGATGTGTGTGTGTTTTTGGTTTTATGTGCATTGTGTGTGTGTGCGCTGTACTATGTGTCTGTGTGTGTGTGTTTTTATGCTATGTGTGTGTGTGCGCGCTTGTTTGTATGTGTGTTTATGTGTGTGTGTGCTATGTGGATGTGTTTTTGTGCTGCTGTGTGTTTTTGTGTTGTGTGTGTGATGTGTGTGTGTGTTTGTGTGTGTGTGGCAGTGTGTGTGTGTGTGTGTGTGTGTGTATGTGTGTGTGTGTGTGTGTGTGTGTGTGTTTGTGCTGTGTGTGTGTATTCTGTGTTTGTTTGTTTTTATGTTGTGTGTGTGTGCTTGTGTGTGTGGCAGTGTGTGTGTGTGTACTGTGTGTGTGTGTACTGTATGTGTGTGTGTGGCAGTATGTGTGTTTGTGTGATGTGTGTGTGTTTTTGGTTTTGTGTGTACTATGTGTGTGTGTGTGTGCTGTACTATGTGGTTGTGTGAGTGTGGCAGTGTGTGTGTGTGTGTGACAGTGTGTGTGTGTGTACTGTGTGTGTGTGTGCTTTTGTGCTGTGTGTGTGTGTGTGTGTGTGTGTGTGATTGTTTGTGTGCTGTGTGTGTGTGTG
>CM065818.1:130963000-130965500 GCA_033398695.1 Orobanche coerulescens | reverse complement strand
CATTTTTTTGTTTATGTTTGTACTGTGTGTGTGTGTGTTTTTGTGTGTCTATGTATGTGTGTGGCAGTGTGTGTGTGTGTAGTGTGAACTGTATGTGTGTGTTTGGGCTGTGTGTGCGTGGGGGGGGGGGGGGCAGTGTGTGTGTGTATTTTTGTGCTGTGTGTGTGTGCTTGTTTGTATGTGTGTTTATGTGTGTGTGCTATGTGGATGTGTTTTTGTGTGTGTGTGTGTGTGCTGTGTGTGTTTGTTTGTTTGAGTGTTGTGTGTGTGTGTGTTGTGTGTGTGTTTGTATGTGTGTGCGTGATGTGAGTGTTTGTTTGTTTGAGTGTTGTGTGTGTGTGTGTGTGTGTGTGTGTGTGTTTGTGCTGTGTGTGTGTGCTGTGTGTGTCTGTGTTTGTTTTTGTGATGTTTTTGTGTGTGGCAGTATGTGTGTTTGTGTACTGTGTGTGTGCGTGTTTGTGTGATGTGTGTGTTTATGTGATGTGTGTGTTTTGGTTTTATGTGCATTGTGTGTGTGTGTGCACTATACTATGTGTCTATGTGAGTGTGGCAGTGTGTGTGCGTGTGTGTGTGGCAGTGTGTGTACCGTGTGTGTGTGTTTTTGTGCTGTGTGTGTGTGTGTGCTTGTTTGTATGTGTTTTTGTGCTATTGTGTGTGTGTTTGTGTGTGTGGCAGTATGTTTGTGTTTTTGTGTTGTGTGTGTGTGCTGTGTGTTTGTTTGTTTCCGTGTGTTTGTGTGTGTGTGGCAGTATATGTGTGTGTGTGTGTATGTGTGTGTGTGTGTTTTTGTGGTGTGTGTGTATTCTGTGTTTGTTTGTTTATGTGTTGTGTGTGTGTTTGTGTGTGTGGCAGTGTGTGTGTGTGTGCATTGTGTGTGTGTGTGTGTGCTTTGTGTGTCTGTGTTTGTTTGTGTGATGTGTGTGTGTGTGTGGCAGTATGTGTGTTTGTGTACTGTGTGTGTGTATGTGTTTGTGTGATGTGTGTGTGTTTTTGGTTTTGTATGTACTATGTGTGTGTGTGTGCTGTACTATGTGTTTGTGTGAGTGTGGCAGTGTGTGTGTCTGTGTTTGTGTGTGTGTGGCAGTGTGTGTGTGCGTACTGTGTGTGTGCTTTTGTGCTGTGTGTGTGTGTGTGATTGTTTGTGTGCTGTGTGTGTGTGTGTGTGTGTGTGTGTGATTGTTTGTGTGCTGTGTGTGTGTATGTATTTATGTATGTGTGTATTTGTGTGTGTGGCAATGTGTGTGTACTGTATGTGTGTGTTTTTGTGCTGTGTGTGTGTGTGTGTTGTGTGTGTTTTTATGTTTTGTGTGTGTGTGCCTGTTTGTTTGTGTGCTGTGTGTGTGTGTGGCAGTGTGTGTACTGCTTGTGTGTGTGTGTGTGTTTGTATGCTGTGTGTTTGTGTGCTTGTGTGTGGCAGTGTGTGTGTGTACTGTGTGTGTGCATGTGTATGTGTGTGTGTGTTTGTGCTGTGTGTGTGTGTTGTGTGTGTGTGTGTTGGTTTGTTTGTGTGATGTGTATGTGTGTGGCAGTGTGTGTGTTTGTGTACTATGTGTGTACTGTGTGTGTGTCTTTGTGTGATGTATGTGGTTGTGTGATGTGAGCATTTTTGTTTGTGTGTGTACTGTATGTGTATGTGCTGTTCTGTGTGTCTATGTATGTGTGTGGCAGTGTGTGTGTACTGTGTGTGTGTGTGTGTGTGTTTGTGCTGTGTGTGTGTGTGTGTGTGTGTTTGTTTGTGGGAGTGTGTGTGTTTTTATGTTGGGTGTGTGTGTGTTGTGTGTGTGTGTCTGTTTGTTTGTGTGCTGTGTGTGTGTGTGGCAGTGTGTGTACTGCTTGTGTGTGTTTTTGTGCTATGTGTGTGTGTGTGTGTGTTTGTTTGTGTGCTGTGTGTTTGTGTGTTTGTGTGTGGCAGTGTGTGTGTACTGTGTGTGTGCATGTGTATGTGTGTGTGTGTTTGTGCTGTGTGTGTGTGTGTGTTGTGTGTGTGTGTGTGTGTTTATTCGTTTGTGTGATGTGTATGTGTGTGGCAGTGTGTGTGTTTGTGTACTATGTGTGTACTGTGTGTGTGTCTTTGTGTGATGTGTGTGGTTGTGTGATGTGAGCATTTTTTTGTTTGTGTGTGTACTGTGTGTGTGTGTGTGTGCTGTTCTGTGTGTCTATGTATGTGTGTGGCAGTGTGTGTGTGTGTGTAGTGTGTACTGTATGTGTGTGTTTGTGTTGTGTGTGCGTTGGGGGGGGGGGGGGGGGGGCAGTGTGTGTGTGTGTATTTTTGTGATGTGTGTGTGTGTGCTTGTTTGTATGTGTGTTTATGTGTGTGTGCGCTATGTGGATGTGTTTTTGTGTGTGTGTGCTGTGTGTGTTTGTTTGTTTGAGTGTTGTGTGTGTGTGTGTGTGTTTGTGTGCTGTGTGTGTGTTTGTGTGTGTGTGCGTGCTGCGTGTGTTTGTTTGTTTGAGTGTTGTGTGTGTGTGTGTGTGTTTTTGTGTGTGTGGCAGTGTGTGT
>CM065818.1:130945500-130958000 GCA_033398695.1 Orobanche coerulescens | reverse complement strand
GTGTGTGTTTTGTGTTGTGTGTGTGTGCTGTGTGTTTGTTTGTTTCTGTGCTGTGTGTGTGTGTGTGTGTGTGTGTGTACTCTATGTGTGTGTGTGTGTTTTTGTGGTGTGTGTGTGTATTCTGTGTTTGTTTGTTTATGTGTTGTGTGTGTGTGTGTGTGTGTGTGTGTGTGTGTTTGTGTGTGTGCTGTGTGTTTGTTTGTTTCTGTGTGCAGTGTGTGTGTGTGTACTGTGTGTGTGTGTGCTGTGTGTGTCTGTGTTTGTTTGTGTGATGTGTGTGTGTGTGGCAGTATGTGTGTTTGTGTACTCTGTGTGTGTGTGTATGTGTTTGTGTGATGTGTGTGTGTTTTCGATTTTGTGTGTACTATGTGTGTGTGTGCTGTACTATGTGTGTGTGTGAGTGGGGCAGTGAGTGTGTGTGTGTGTGTGTGTTTGTGTGTGTGTGGCTGTGTGTGTGTGTGTACTGTGTGTGTGCTTTTGTGCTGTGTGTGTGTGTATGATTGTTTGTGTGTTGTGTGTGTGTGTGTGTGTGTGTTTGTATTTGTGTGTGTGGCAATGTGTGTGTACTGTATGTGTGTGTTTTTGTGCTGTGTGTGTGTGTTTGTGTGTGTGTTTTTATGCTGTGTGTGTGTGTGCTGTGTGTGTTTGTTTGTTTATATGTTGTGTGTGTGTGTGTTTGTGTGTGTACTCTGTGTGTGTGTTTGTGTACTGTGTGCGTGTTCTGTGTGTGTTTGTGTGATGTGTGTGTTTTTTTGTTTGTGTGTGTGTGTGCTGTGTGTGTTTGTTTGTTTGTGTGCTATGTGTGTGTGTATTTGTGTGTGTGTGTGGCAGTGTGTGTGTGTGTGTGTTTGTGCTGTGTGTGTGTGTTTGTTTGTGTGCTGTGTGTGTGTGTGTGTGTTTGTGTGTGTGTATTGTGTGTGTGTGTGTTTTTGTGCTGTGTGTGTGTGTGTGTGTGTGTGTGTTTGTTTGTGTGATGTGTGTGTGTGTCGCAGTGTGTGATTGTGTACTGTGTGTGTACTGTGTGTGTGTGTGTTTGTGTGATGTGTGTGTTTGTGTGATGTGTGCATTTTTTTGTTTATATGTTGTGTGTGTGTGTGTGTGCTGTGTGTGTGTGTGTGTATTGTGTGTGTGTGGCAGTATGTGTGTATGTACTGTGTGTGTGTATGTGTGTTTTTATAATGTGTGTGTGTGTGTGCTATGTGTGTGTGGCAGTATGTGTGTGTTTTTGTGTTGTGTGTGTGTGTGTGCTATGTGTGTGTGTGTTTATTTATGTGCTGTGTGTATGTGTTTGTGTACTGTGTGTGTGTGCATTTTTTGTGATGTGTGTGTGTTGTGTGTGTGTGTTTGTGTGATGTATGTGTGCGTGTTTGTTTGTGTGTGGCAGTATGTGTGTTTGTGCTATGTGTGTATACCACAAGCCTAATGTAACACCCCCCATTCCACTCAGGGATAATACACGCCATAGACCCCTTTCCACAAGGAGCTACCAGGGGAGAGACTACAAAACAAAACCCACATGCGGTCAACTTGACCAAAACATAATACCGTAGACCGATTAGGTCTCTCAAAACACAGCATAACCGAAAAATCTGATAAACCAAAATACAACTCGATCACATAATACATAAAATGTCCATCCCCTCAAGGATGACAAGAACTCAAGCCAAACAGATCAGCGGCAGGACAACGGAACTACAAGCTGTGACTAGTATCATTTGCTTTGCATCATCTTAGAGCGATCTGTGGTTGCTCACTCTCAGTCGAGAACACGGAATAAATAACAAAATCTACAACTAGTGTTTAGCGAAGGAATCGCTAGCAAGTAACCAATCTATAAAGTTATACATCAAGAATATAACCGTTATGAAAATAACTTTTCGACAAGGTAGTAACACGATACCCGAGTCTAAAGTCTTTTCGAAAAACATTTCCCTCAAGGGAGGATCATAGAAACAACTTCAAAACACATTTGAAAGAATAAAGGAGGACGTCGGCGGTCTCAATGTAATGAAAAGATTTGTAAGCCTCAAAGGAAGAAACACAAACACCAAAATATAGGAATCCGAGGATTCACACAATCATAATTCATAAATATCGAGTCAAAAAATACTCAAATCACCTCGTGGCCTCGATGGGACCCATCCGGATTAGTTCGAAAAACAAGCTCAAACCCACCCATAAGTTATCTTGACATCGTACTGCAAGTAGCGATTCTCGGAGCCCTCTCCAAACCTACCCGATTAGATAACCTTATGGTCAAATCATATCAGCTGGTCGTAATCGCAAATGCAGCGCCGCGAGAGCCTCTTGGGTCCCTACCGGTTAACATCATTCAAACACGCCCATAAGTTATCTTGACATCATACTGCAAGTAACGATTCTCGGAGCCCTCTCCGGACCTACGATTAGATAAACTTATGGTCAAATCATATCAGCGCCGTACTACTTAAATGTAGCGCCGCCGGAGCCTCACGGGTCCTACCGGTAATATCTTAATCACCGATTACACAACAACAAGGTATAATATTTGCCACAAACATGAAATTAAGAGTTAATGCAACAAAAACTTTCCTGAAAGCGTAACATTCACGTCACACCGTCATCTAGTACACCTTCTAACAAGTGAACAATACAAATATTCCACAATTCCTCGGATAACTACTCACTTCAAAATATCCATCTCGAACATAATACAACATGATATGATGGTTGTCATTCTCTAAGAATTTCAAGTTTACGCTCGTATTTACTTTCGTAGAATCACATATTCATTTAGAAGTGAGTTATGGATAAACGTTCAATCACTAACAAGTCCACGTTAAATTCACGACACGTCACATTCTCAAAGTATAAAGATTATAGACGAGATAATCGCCTCAAGTCCAAAGCACGCGAAGCAACGGGAAGGCTCGATTGGAAATCCTTGATGAGGACGACGACAAACCGAAGGGTTCGGTATGAGCTCTTCGCAAGGAACTCGACCCTAGCATCATATCATTAATAAATCAACGACCGAACGATGGAATAATAATCATAGAACGCCCGAATCCCTCTATGAAATTCTACCGGACACCTTCAAGGTGTCGATTAGGAACCCAACAAAACGACGAATCCTCGGCAATAATAAAAAGCTTCATCACCTAGCTCTAACCGTATCCTCAGAGGATAGCAAGGTGTTGTCATTCCGTTCGTTTTTCCGACGCGTGGCAAGTAGAGACGCGGTGCTTTCGGTGTTGGATCGTTCAAGGGCTTGAAGCGGAATAGATTCGTAGAGATCAAGCAAAGCTTGGGGAATAGCTCAAGAGAAGGTTATCCATCTAATCAATGGACTACAAGGGTGAGTTTCTATATCTCTTATTATTCGTTTTGATATTCGTATATACGTAGCTCGATCGGTCCTCGTAGGGATTCGGATTGAATTAATTTTCGTTTTACCGCTTCCGCTGGGCCTTCCTTTTAGGCACCGAATCCCAACATTTGTGTGTGTGGCAGTGTGTGTTTTTGTGCTGTGTGTGTGTGGCAGTGTGTGTGTGTGTTTGTGCTGTGTGTGTGTGGCAGTGTGCGTGTGTGTGTGCTGTGTGTGTGTGTGCGTGTGTGTGTTTGTGTGATGTGTGTGTGTGTGTGGCAGTGTGTGTTTGTGTAATGTGTGTTTTTGCGACGTGTGCATTTTTTGTTTGTGTACTCTGTGTGTGTGTATGTGTGCTGTACTATGTGTCTGTGTGAGTGTGGCAGTGTGTGTGTGTGTGTGTGTGTGTGTGTGTGTGTGTGTGCGTTTTTGTGCTGTGTGTGTATGCTTGTTTGTATGCTCTGTGTGTGTGTGTGTGTGCTATATTGTGTGTCTGTGTGAGTGTGGTAGTGTGTGTGTGTAATGTGTGTGTGTGCATTTTTGTGCTGTGTGTGTGTATGCTTGTTTGTATGCTCTTTGTGTGTGCATGTGTGTTTTTGTGTGTGTGGCATTATGTGTGTGTACTGTGTGTGTGTATGTGTGTTTTTATGATGTGTGTGTGTTGTGTGTGTTTCCGTGTGTGGCAGTGTGTGTGTGTGTGTGTGTGTGTGTGTGTGTGTGTGTACTCTGTGTGTGTGTGTGTGTGTGGCAGTGTGTGTGTGTACTGTGTGGATGTGTTTTTGTGCTGCTGTGTATGTGGCAGTGTGTGTTTTTATGTTGTGTGTGTGCTGTGTGTGTTTTTTGTTTCAGTGCTGTGTGTGTGTGTGTGTCTGGCAGTGTGTTTGTTGTACTCTCTCTGTGTGTGTGTTTTTGTGCTGTGTGTGTGTGTGTGTGTGGCAGTGTGTTTGTTGTACTCTCTGTGTGTGTGTGTTTTTGTGCTGTGTGTGTGTTCTCTGTTTGTTTGTTTGTGTGTTGTGTGTGTGTGTGTACTGTGTGTGTGTGTGTGTGTGCTGTACTGTGTGTCTGTGTGAGTGTGGCAGTGTGTGTGTGTGTGCATTTTTGTGCTCTGTGTGTGTGTATGCTTGTTTGTATGCTCTGTGTGTGTGCGTGTGTGTTTTTGTGTGTGTGGCATTGTGTGTGTGTACTGTGTGTGTATGTGTGTTTTTATGCTGTGTGTGTGTTGTGTGTGTTCGTGTGTGTGTGGCAGTGTGTGTGTGTGTGTGTGTGTGTGTGTGTGTGTGTGTGTGTGTGTGTGTGTGGCAGTGTGTGTGTGTATTGTGTGGATGTGTTTTTGTGCTGCTGTGTGTGTTTGTTTGTGTGCTGTGTGTGTGTGTGTGTGTGTGTGTGTGTGTGGTAGTGTGTGTTTGTTGTACTCTCTCTCTGTGTGTGTTTTTGTGCTGTGTGTGTGTTCTGTGTTTGTTTGTTTGTGTGTTTTCTGTGTGTGTGTTTGTGTGTGTGGCAGTGTGTGTGTGTACTGTGTGTGTGTGTGTCTGTTTGTGTGTGTTTTTATGCTGTGTGTGTGTGTGTGTGTGTGTGTGTGTGTGTGTGTGTGTGTGTGTGTGGCAGTGTGTGTACTGTGTGTGTGTGTGTGTGTGTTTTTGTGCTGTGCTGTGTGTGTGTGTGTGTGTGTGTGTGGCAGTGTGTGTACTGTGTGTGTGTGTTTTTGTGCTGTGCTGTGTGTGTGTGTGTGTGTGTGTGCTTGTTTGTATGTGTGTTTATGTGTGTGTGTGCTATGTGGATGTGTTTTTGTGCTGCTGTGTGTGTGGCAGTGTGTGTGTGTGTTTTTGTGTTGTTTGTGTGTGCTGTGTGTGTTTGTTTGTTTGTGTGCTGTGTGTGTGTGTGTGTGTGTGTTTGTTTATGTGCTGTGTGTGTGTGTGTGTGGCAGTGTGTGTGTGTGTGTGTTTGTGTGTGTGGCAGTGTGTGTGTGTGTATGTACTCTCTCTCTCTCTCTCTCTCTCTCTGTGTGTGTGTGTGTGTGTGTGTGTGTGTGTGTGCTGTGTGTGTGTATGTGTGCTTTATGTGTCTGTGTTTGTTTTTGTGATGTGTGTGTGTGTGTGGCAGTATGTGTGTTTGTGTACTGTGTGTGTGTGTGTGTGTGTGTGTGTGTGTGTGTTTGTGTGATGTGTGTGTTTATGTGATGTGTGTGTGTTTTGGTTTTATGTGCATTGTGTGTGTGTGCGCTGTACTATGTGTCTGTGTGAGTGTGGCAGTGTGTGTGTGTGTGTGTGTGTGTGTGGCAGTGTGTGTACTGTGTGTGTGTGTTTTTGTGATGTGTGTGTGTGCTTGTTTGTATGTGTGTTTATGTGTGTGTGTGCTATGTGGATGTGTTTTTGTGCTGTTGTGTGTGTGTTTGTGTGTGTGGCAGTATGTGTGTGTTTTGTGTTGTGTGTGTGTGCTGTGTGTTTGTTTGTTTCTGTGCTGTGTGTGTGTGTGTGTGTGTGTGTGTGTACTCTATGTGTGTGTGTGTGTTTTTGTGGTGTGTGTGTGTATTCTGTGTTTGTTTGTTTTTGTGTTGTGTGTGTGTGTGTGTGTTTGTGTGTGTGCTGTGTGTTTGTTTGTTTCTGTGTGCAGTGTGTGTGTGTGTGTACTGTGTGTGTGTGTGTGCTGTGTGTGTCTGTGTTTGTTTGTGTGATGTGTGTGTGTGTGGCAGTATGTGTGCTGTGTGTGTGTGTGCGTTTTTGTGCTGTGTGTGTATGCTTGTTTGTATGCTCTGTGTGTGTGTGTGTGTGCTGTACTGTGTGTCTGTGTGAGTGTGGTAGTGTGTGTGTGTAATGTGTGTGTGTGCATTTTTGTGCTGTGTGTGTGTATGCTTGTTTGTATGCTCTTTGTGTGTGCATGTGTGTTTTTGTGTGTGTGGCATTATGTGTGTGTACTGTGTGTGTATGTGTGTTTTTATGATGTGTGTGTGTTGTGTGTGTTTCCGTGTGTGGCAGTGTGTGTGTGTGTGTGTGTGTGTACTCTGTGTGTGTGTGTGTGTGTGGTAGTGTGTGTGTGTACTGTGTGGATGTGTTTTTGTGCTGCTGTGTATGTGGCAGTGTGTGTTTTTATGTTGTGTGTGTGTGCTGTGTGTGTTTTTTGTTTCAGTGCTGTGTGTGTGTGTGTCTGGCAGTGTGTTTGTTGTACTCTCTCTGTGTGTGTGTTTTTGTGCTGTGTGTGTGTGTGTGTGTGGCAGTGTGTTTGTTGTACTCTCTGTGTGTGTGTGTTTTTGTGCTGTGTGTGTGTTCTCTGTTTGTTTGTTTGTGTGTTGTGTGTGTGTACTGTGTGTGTGTGTGTGTGTGCTGTACTGTGTGTCTGTGTGAGTGTGGCAGTGTGTGTGTGTGTGCATTTTTGTGCTCTGTGTGTGTGTATGCTTGTTTGTATGCTCTGTGTGTGTGCGTGTGTGTTTTTGTGTGTGTGGCATTGTGTGTGTGTACTGTGTGTGTATGTGTGTTTTTATGCTGTGTGTGTGTTGTGTGTGTTCGTGTGTGTGTGGCAGTGTGTGTGTGTGTGTGTGTGTGTGTGTGTGTGTGTGTGTGTGTGTGTGTGTGTGTGTGTGTGTGTGTGTGTGGCAGTGTGTGTGTGTATTGTGTGGATGTGTTTTTGTGCTGCTGTGTGTGTTTGTTTGTGTGCTGTGTGTGTGTGTGTGTGTGTGTGTGTGTGTGTGTGTGTGGTAGTGTGTGTTTGTTGTACTCTCTCTCTGTGTGTGTTTTTGTGCTGTGTGTGTGTTCTGTGTTTGTTTGTTTGTGTGTTTTCTGTGTGTGTGTTTGTGTGTGTGGCAGTGTGTGTGTGTACTGTGTGTGTGTGTGTGTGTGTCTGTTTGTGTGTGTTTTTATGCTGTGTGTGTGTGTGTGTGTGTGTGTGTGTGTGGCAGTGTGTGTACTGTGTGTGTGTGTGTGTTTTTGTGCTGTGCTGTGTGTGTGTGTGTGTGTGTGTGGCAGTGTGTGTACTGTGTGTGTATGTTTTTGTGCTGTGCTGTGTGTGTGTGTGTGTGTGTGTGTGCTTGTTTGTATGTGTGTTTATGTGTGTGTGTGCTATGTGGATGTGTTTTTGTGCTGCTGTGTGTGTGGCAGTGTGTGTGTGTGTTTTTGTGTTGTTTGTGTGTGCTGTGTGTGTTTGTTTGTTTGTGTGCTGTGTGTGTGTATGTGTGTTTGTTTATGTGCTGTGTGTGTGTGTGTGTGTGGCAGTGTGTGTGTGTGTGTGTGTTTGTGTGTGTGGCAGTGTGTGTGTGTGTATGTACTCTCTCTCTCTCTCTCTCTCTCTGTGTGTGTGTGTGTGTGTGTGTTTGTGTGTGTGTGTGTGTGTGTGTGTGTGTGTGTGTGCTGTGTGTGTGTATGTGTGCTTTATGTGTCTGTGTTTGTTTTTGTGATGTGTGTGTGTGTGTGGCAGTATGTGTGTTTGTGTACTGTGTGTGTGTGTGTGTGTGTTTGTGTGATGTGTGTGTTTATGTGATGTGTGTGTGTTTTGGTTTTATGTGCATTGTGTGTGTGTGCGCTGTACTATGTGTCTGTGTGAGTGTGGCAGTGTGTGTGTGTGTGTGTGTGTGTGTGGCAGTGTGTGTACTGTGTGTGTGTGTTTTTGTGATGTGTGTGTGTGCTTGTTTGTATGTGTGTTTATGTGTGTGTGTGCTATGTGGATGTGTTTTTGTGCTGTTGTGTGTGTGTTTGTGTGTGTGGCAGTATGTGTGTTTTGTGTTGTGTGTGTGTGCTGTGTGTTTGTTTGTTTCTGTGCTGTGTGTGTGTGTGTGTGTGTGTGTGTGTGTACTCTATGTGTGTGTGTGTGTTTTTGTGGTGTGTGTGTGTATTCTGTGTTTGTTTGTTTTTGTGTTGTGTGTGTGTGTGTGTGTGTGTGTTTGTGTGTGTGCTGTGTGTTTGTTTGTTTCTGTGTGCAGTGTGTGTGTGTGTGTACTGTGTGTGTGTGTGTGCTGTGTGTGTCTGTGTTTGTTTGTGTGATGTGTGTGTGTGTGGCAGTATGTGTGTTTGTGTACTCTGTGTGTGTGTGTATGTGTTTGTGTGATGTGTGTGTGTTTTCGATTTTGTGTGTACTATGTGTGTGTGTGCTGTACTATGTGTGTGTGTGAGTGGGGGCAGTGTGTGTGTGTGTGTGTGTGTGTGTGTGTTTGTGTGTGTGTGGCAGTGTGTGTGTGTACTGTGTGTGTGCTTTTGTGCTGTGTGTGTGTGTATGATTGTTTGTGTGTTGTGTGTGTGTGTGTGTGTGTTTGTATTTATGTGTGTGGCAATGTGTGTGTACTGTATGTGTGTGTTTTTGTGCTGTGTGTGTGTGTTGTGAGTGTGTTTGTGCGTGTGAGGCAGTGTGTGTGTGTTTTTATGTTGTGTGTGTGTGTGTCTGTTTGTTTGTGTGATGTGTGTTTGTGTGTTTGTGTGTTTGTGTGTGGCAGTGTGTGTGTACTGTGTGTGTGCATGTGTATGTGTGTGTGTGTTTGTGCTGTGTGTGTGTGTGTGCGTGTTTGTTTGTTTGTGTGATGTGTATGTGTGTGGCAGTGTGTGTGTTTGTGTACTATGTGTGTATTGTGTGTGTGTCTTTGTTTGATGTGTGTGGTTGTGTGATGTGAGTATTTTTTTGTTTGTGTGTGTACTGTGTGTGTGTGTGCTGTTCTGTGTGTCTATGTATGTGTGTGACAGTGTGTGTGTGTAGTGTGTGTGTGTAGTGTGTGTGTGTGTGTGTGTGTGTGTGTGTGTGTGTGTGTGTTTGTGCTGTATGTGTGTACTTGTTTGTGTGTGTGTGGTAGTGTGTGTGTGTGTGTGTTTTTGTGTGTGTGTGGCAGTGTGTGTGTGCGTACTGTGTGTGTGCTTTTGTGCTGGGTGTGTGTGTGATGTGTGTGTGTGTGTGGCAGTATGTGTGTTTGTGTACTGTGTGTGTGTGTGTATGTGTTTGTGTGATGTGTGTGTGTTTTTGGTTTTGTATGTACTATGTGTGTGTGTGTGAATGTGTCTGTGTGAGTGTGGCAGTGTGTGTGTGTGTGTGTTTGTGTGTGTGGCAGTGTGTGTGTGTACTGTGTGTGTGCTTTTGTGCTGGGTGTGTGTGTGTGATTGTTTGTGTGTTGTGTGTGTGTGTGTGTGTGATTGTTTGTGTGCTGTGTGTGTGTGTGTTGTGTGTGTGTTTGTGCGTGTGAGGCAGTGTGTGTGTGTTTTTATGTTGTGTGTGTGTGTGTCTGTTTGTTTGTGTGTTGTGTGTGTGTGTGGCAGTGTGTGTACTGCTTGTGTGTGTGTTTTTGTGCTGTGTGTGTGTGTGTTTGTTTGTAGGCTGTGTGTTTGTGTGCTTGTGTGTGGCAGTGTGTGTGTACTGTGTGTGTGCATGTGTATGTGTGTGTGTGTTTGTGTTGTGTGTGTGTTGTGTGTGTGTGTGTGTGTGTTTGTTTGTGTGATGTGTATGCGTGTGGCAGTGTGTGTGTTTGTGTACTATGTGTGTACTGTGGGTGTGTCTTTGTGTGATGTGTGTGGTTGTGTGATGTGAGCATTTTTTTGTTTGTGTGTGTACTGTGTGTGTGTGTGCTGTTCTGTGTGGCAGTGTGTGTGTGTGTGTAGTGTGTACTGTATGTGTGTATTTGTGCTGTGTGTGCGTGGGGGGGGGGGGCAGTGTGTGTGTTTGTTTGTGTGATGTGTGTGTGTGTGTGGCAGTATGTGTGTTTATGTACTGTGTGTGTGTGTGTGTGTGTGTTTGTGTGATGTGTGTGTGTTTTTGGTTTTGTATGTACTATGTGTGTGTGTGCTGTACTATGTGTCTGTGTGAGTGTGGCAGTGTGTGTGTGTGTGTTTGTGTGTGTGTGGCAGTGTGTGTGTGCGTACTGTGTGTGTGCTTTTGTGCTGGGTGTGTGTGTGTGTGTGATTGTTTGTGTGCTGTGTGTGTGTGATTATTTGTGTGGTGTGTGTGTGTGTGTGTATTTATGTATGTGTGTATTTGTGTGTGTGGCAATGTGTGTGTACTGTATGTGTGTGTTTTTGTGCTGTGCGTGTGTGTGTTGTGTGTGTGTTTGTGCGTGTGAGGCAGTGTGTGTGTGTTTTTATGTTGTGTGTGTGTGTGTCTGTTTGTTTGTGTGCTGTGTGTGTGTGGCAGTGTGTGTACTGCTTGTGTGTGTGTTTTTGTGCTGTGTGTGTGTGTTTGTTTGTATGCTGTGTGTTTGTGTGCTTGTGTGTGTCAGTGTGTGTGTACTGTGTGTGTGCATGTGTATGTGTGTGTGTTTGTGCTGTGTGTGTGTTGTGTGTGTGTGTGTGTGTGTGTGTGTGTGTGTTTGTTTGTTTGTGTGATGTGTATGTGTGTGGCAGTGTGTGTGTTTGTGTACTATGTGTGTACTGTGTGTGTGTCTTTGTGTGATGTGTGTGGTTGTGTGATGTGAGCATTTTTTTGTTTGTGTGTGTACTGTATGTGTGTGTGCTGTTCTGTGTGTCTATGTATGTGTGTGGCAGTGTGTGTTTGTGCTGTGTGTGTGTGTTTTTGTGTGTGTGTTTGTTTGTGGCAGTGTGTGTGTTTTTATGTTGGGTGTGTGTGTGCTGTGTGTGTTTGTGTGTGTGTGTGTGTGTGTCTGTTTGTTTGTGTGCTGTGTGTGTGTGTGGCAGTGTGTGTACTGCTTGTGTGTGTTTTTGTGCTGTGTGTGTGTGTGTGTTTGTTTGTGTGCTGTGTGTTTGTGTGTCTGTGTGTGGCAGTGTGTGTGTACTGTGTGTGTGCATGTGTATGTGTGTGTGTGTTTGTGCTGTGTGTGTGTGTGTGTGTGTGTGTGTTGTGTGTGTGTGTGTGTGTTTGTTTGTTTGTGTGATGTGTATGTGTGTGGCAGTGTGTGTGTTTGTGTACTATGTGTGTACTGTGTGTGTCTTTGTGTGATGTGAGCATTTTTTTGTTTGTGTGTGTACTGTGTGTGTGTGTGCTGTTCTGTGTGTCAATGTATGTGTGTGGCAGTGTGTGTGTGTGTGTAGTGTGTACTGTATGTGTGTATTTGTGCTGTGTGTGCGTGGGGGGGGGGGGGCAGTGTGTGTGTGTTTTTGTGTGTGTGTGTGCTTGTTTGTATGTGTGTTTGTGTGTGTGTGCTATGTGGATGTTTTATTGTATGTGTGTGTGCTGTGTGTGTTTGTTTGTTTGAGTGTTGTGTGTGTGTGTGTGTGTGTGTGTGTGTGTGTGTGTGTGTGTGTGTGTGTGTGTGTCTGTGTGTTTGTGTGATGTGTGTGTGTGCTGTGTGTGTTTGTTTGTTTGAGTGTTTTGTGTGTGTGTGTGTGTGTGTGTGTCTGTGTTTGTTTTTGTGATGTGTGTGTGTGTGGCAGTATGTGTGTTTGTGTACTGTGTGTGTGTGTGTTTGTGTGATGTGTGTGTGTGCAGTATGTGTGTTTGTGTACTGTGTGTGTGCGTGTTTGTGTGATGTGTGTGTTTATGTGATGTGTGTCTTTATGTGATGTGTGTGTGTTTTGGTTTTTTGTGCATTGTGTGTGTGTGCACTGTACTATGTGTCTATGTGAGTGTGGCAGTGTGTGTGCGTGTGTGTGTGGCAGTGTGTGTACTGTGTGTGTGTGTGTTTTTGTGCTGTGTGTGTGTGTGCTTGTTTGTATGTGTTTTGTGCTGTTGTGTGTGTGTTTGTGTGTGTGGCAGTATGTGTGTGTTTTTGTGTTGCGTGTGTGTGCTGTGTGTGTGTGTGTGTATGTGTGTACTCTATGTGTGTGTGTGTGTGTGTTTTTGTGGTGTGTGTATTATGTGTTTGTTTGTTTATGTGTTGTGTGTATGTTTGTGTGTGTGGCAGTGTGTGTGTGTGTGTGTACTGTGTGTGTGTGTGTGCTTTGTGTGTCTGTGTTTGTTTGTGTGATGTGTGTGTGTGTGTGTGGCAGTATGTGTGTTTGTGTACTGTGTGTGTGTGTATGTGTTTGTGTGATGTGTGTGTGTTTTTGGTTTTGTATGTACTATGTGTGTGTGTGTGCTGTACTATGTGTCTGTGTGACTGTGGCAGTGTGTGTGTGTGTTTGTGTGTGTGGCAGTGTGTGTGTGTGCTGTGTGTGTGCTTTTGTGCTGGGTGTGTGTGTGTGTGATTGTTTGTGTGCTGTGTGTGTGTGTGTGTGTGATTGTTTGTGTGCTGTGTGTGTGTCTGTGTTGTGTGTGTGTTTGTGCGTGTGAGGCAGTGTGTGTGTGTTTTTATGTTGTGTGT
>CM065818.1:130925500-130938000 GCA_033398695.1 Orobanche coerulescens | reverse complement strand
TAATGTGTGTGTGTGTGTGTATGTGTGTTTTTATGATGTGTGTGTGTGTGCTGTGTGTGTGTTTGTTTGTGTTCTGTGTGTGTGTGGCAGTGTGTGTGTGTCTTTGTGTTGTGTTGTGTGTGTGTGTTATGTGTGTGTGTGTGTGTTTGTTTGTGTGTGTGTGTGTGTTTGTATGTGTGTGTGTGTGTGTTTGTGTACTGTGTGTGTCTGTTTGTGTGATGTATGTGTGTGTTTGTATGTGTGCAGCAGTGTGTGTGTGTGTGTGTGTGTGTGTGTGTGTGTACTGTGTGTGTGCTTGTGTGATGTGTGCGTTTTTTTGTTTGTGTGTGGCAGTGTGTGTGTGTGTGTGTTGTACTGTGTGTCTGTGTGTGTGTGTGTGTGTGTGTGTTTGTGTGTGTGTCGCAGTGTGTGTGTGTGTGTACTATGTGTTAGGAGTATGCCCTCGAATGCCACTCAGAGGTTGTTGAGTGAGGGCATTGTACTTGTAATTATGTAAACCATTTATATAAGGCAAATGAATGTTTCTTTATTTACTGGTAGTTACTGGCATTCCTAACTCGTAAATAAACATATAGAAACTAGTCCGTGTATTTGAGAGCAAAACTTTCCACTCCTTATTGGATAAGGGGGTAGGCACTAGAAAGGTTTATAGCTCAAATACTTAATTGTTCGCAAGTCGATGAAACTTGACTGGGCGTTAAGTTTATGTGAAGACTTGTATGACGTGTTCTTTGACATGGAGAGTGCCTGTCGAACACTAATGGTTAGTGGGAGCACACGTTATAGGTATGCTAATTTGATTAGTATACTCGAACCGACTCACCCTCGATTCGTTACACGGATTTCACTCCGGACGATCGATAGCGGAATCGAAAGGTTGTGATAGGTATTCGTGAACCTTCAACTTGAGGATTTAGTAGGGATGTGCTTGTGGCGTCAAGATTTTCATTAGAGTAGTTCGACCACCTTAAGCGGAAGGCGGGGTCAACCTCGGCGTGCATCTTGACGGGCGAGTAGCAGTCTCTTGAATACCAAGATAAATTCTTTCTCTGTTAGTGAGCGGGTTATATGTCTATGCGGTTATTGGCGGATGAGATCATAAGTCTTTGGCAAAGCATTGGAGCTAGGCGTATTAGATACACGAGAGCTCGATGATATCGATTTGCATTAACGCATGCATAGCGTCAAATCTGAGATAGGGTTTGGTAATAGTGACCTATAACTTGATCGGGATATTTGAAAGAAGGGTTTATACGTATAGTGGTATTCACGACAAAATGGTTCTTGAATGATCCCAATCATTCGTTCTCGATTAAGTGCAGTGTAGTCCGAGTGGCTAGGTGGTGCTACTACTCTTTGGTTCCTCCCATTCTTGGTGAGACGGACCTCTGAGTCGCGCATTAGGATTGACGGAATGAATTAAGCTAATTCTCTCATTATGAATATTAGATATTGGATATCTAATTTGGGACATTGGATGTCTAAATCGATTTATTGGATAAATTGATTTACGGCCTAATGAATTAAATATTTCACTGGGTGATTAATTTAATTCATGAATATAATTATTTCTTGGAGAAATTAATTATGTTATTTTGTATTTGATATGTTTAATTAATTGGATTAATTAAACGACACAAATACATCGGAACGGGATCGGAATTTATCTGTTTGGACTCGCGGGAGTCCGAAACGAACTGAACTTGTCCGATTTCTACATGGGCCAACCCCCACATTTCCACCCACTTTCATATGGACCCTTGTCCCATTCTTTAATGTTTTGATCGTTGAGGTGGTGAGGCTTTGATTCTCATAATAATGAGATGTAACATGTGAAGAGTTGAATAAATGAAGAAGACATCTCTCACATGAGATGCCAAGCCAATTCCAACGTGAATAGAGAGTAGAGAGAGAGAGAAAAGACTTCTCCAAGTCTTCTTCATCTTTGTTCATCAAATTCTTCTTCATTTTTCTTGGAGAAAAATTGAGAGAAATTATTGAGAGATATATTATACACTTAGAGTGTAGTAATAAATAGCTTCATCACTTAGCTCTAGCCGTATCCTCGGAGGATAGCAAGGTGATCGTCGTTCCGGTCGTTTCTCCGGCGCGTGGCAAGTAGAGACGCGGTGCTTTCAGCGTTGGATCGTTCAAGAGCTTGGGGAATAGCTCAAGAGAAGGTTATCCATCTAATCAACGGACTACAAGGGTGAGTTTCTATATCTCTTGTGAATTCGTTTTTGATATTCGTATACACGTAGCTCGATTGATCCTCGTAGGGATTCGGATCGAATTAATTTTCGTTTTACCACTTCCGCTGGGCCTTCAGTTTAGGCACCGAATCCCAACAGTAGTATCGGAGAGTAGGTCTTGCGATCGTATATACGATATTAGCATTTGGAATGCTCGATTAGATGGTGAATGATTTGGAATCATTTTAGTCATAATCGTGGTATATGTTTTTACGTTCGTTGTAGTTATATTTTTCGTAAGTTTATGTCTAAATATAAATCTTAATTTCTTGGAAATATGATTTATATTGAAGATATGAATGTTAGAGAATATAGATATTGGATATCCGGTTGAAAAACTAGTCCCGAAATGCCGTTGGGCCCGGTCGGGAGAAGTCGGAAGTCGGGGGCCGCGGCCCGAAGTGTGCGGCCGGCACAGGCGGCCATTATCTTGTGGGCAGCGGCACGGTCGCGAGGGCCGCAGGAGCTGGCTTTGGGCAGCCCGGCGGTGCCGAGCATGATCCGCCATGCCGGGCACATGTCTGCAGGCATCTGCCGCGATGACTTCGGCCATGCCGAGCCATTTTGCCAGGCTTCGTTTTTTCCACGTATTCTTGAAAATTAATCTCCCGCATGTTAAACTGGATTTAATATGATTAAAATGATTTATGGTATTTCATTTTATAAGGGAAATTTGATTAATTGGAATATTTATGGTCGACCGAATTATTTTGAACGTTATCATATTACCGATTGTGTGAATCGATTTGATCGGTTCGTATTGATGATTGGATCAATGTATCTCTACGTTTTCCATTTATTTAGTATTTATTGAATGAATGCTTTTAAATGGGGATGTGGTTCGTGGACTTAGTTTTTGAATCGTTCGTTTTATTCGATTGGGTTGTAAAGGCCGTTTTGAGCCTATTTATTTTACTAGAAAAATTTGTATCTAGGATGCAATTTTCAATGTAAAATTTATATGTATTGACGAAGACCGGAGGAAGATCCATTTCGAGAAGACGAAGATTCAAGACGAAGACTTGTAATTAGATTACGGAGTTTTTGTTTTATAGGAACGGTCCATGAACCACATGTTGGTAGCAACTAGGTTGTGAATGGTTGTTTCATATTGTATGAATGCCACAAACGCGCTTAAACGATTAATGTGCAAAGTGTAATGCTAATCGCGAAAATTCTCCCACGATAAATTATTAAGTTTGTAAGGTTTCAAGGTTTTCCTTCCCTCCATCGAGTTTTCGGGAAATTGAAATCCAAACCGGATGTGCTATGCTTCCGAGTTATGGGGGTAGTCGTTCGGGGAGGACGGATAAATTACCGAGAGCGCATTGGATGCCTTCGGTTGGAGCAAATTTTATCCCTAGAAACACGATCGGTTCTTAGGATAAGATTGATTGTGAAGGCGATTTGCGTCGATGGTATAAACTTAACTTGTTCACGAACCATAGAAACCGTATAGGTAGAGGGGAGTGAATAAGGGGAAAAAGAAGATCGAATCATCCATTAGATGGGTTGGTGTTGGACACCACTTTATGAAAATTAATAGACTAGAAACCTGTTCGGTTGCCCTCTATTAAGATTTATAAAGAACTCGATCACCACTATGAAGTAGAGCGGCGATACTTCCGGATTTCACATGGGAGTGTGTTATTCCGATAAGAATAGTAGGAGCTGGGTAACAAGAATAGAAAAGACCTGAATTGTATATTTAGAACATAATATAACAAGTCACTAATTAATCTGTTATGCTTAATGCAGACATAACTCAATATGACAATGAATCCACTCGCAATTCTACTCGAAAAGAACACCTTAATAGGACCTAACTTTGTGGATTGGCTCCGCAATCTGATGATTGTCCTCAGTATAGAGGCATTGGGATACGTCTTGGAGACGGACATTCCGGCGCCTCCTGTGCGGACGCGAGCCAATCAGGAAGAGATTGAAAACCACGAAAAGTGGGTTAAGGATAACGTGAAAGTCCGTGCTTATATGATGGCTTCCATGTATAATGAGCTTCAGAGAGCTCATGAGAAAATGACACGCTGGCGATTCTATCTCACTTAAGAACTTTATGGTGAGCACAGTGAAGCGCTAGATATGAGATATCCAAGCAACTGTTCGGTGCAAGGATGAAGGAAGGTGAGATGGTTGGGGAACACGTCCTCAAAATGATATCCATGATCGAGAGATTGGAGGCTCTTGATTTTAAAATGGATACTTCTCTCCAAACCGACCTTATCCTACAGTCTCTCCCTGATTCCTTCTCATAGTTTGTTATGAACTTCAACTGCAATGAGATTGCATGTAATTTAGCTGGGCTAATAAACAAACTTGTGACCGCTCAGTCTCAGATGAAAACTCCGCGGATGAAGGAGTCTGCTTTTGTGATTTCTTCTGGACCTCGGAGGTCTAAGAATAAGAAGAAAAAGACCAAGAAGCGGACTGGACCACAAGCTAAGGACCTTAAGGGAAAGGTCAAGGCCCCGTTGGTTCCGAAGAACAAGAAGAAGAAGGATGCTTGTCTCAAGTGCGGTGGTGGGCCCTTTGGGCTAGAGGCTGTCCGATTCTTCATGGCACTTAGTCTGAGAACTTTTAGTTTTGGAAACAAATTGTTACACTCTTGTATTTTCTACTTCTGGATACTAGATTAGGTGCTAGTTCTCATATTTGTCACCGTGAATCGGGATGCGGAACAAAGTAGGAAGCTTGGAGGTGGAGAAGTTATGATCACGGTCGGAGCGGGCATAGTGTCTAGGCGACCGATATAGGATCACTTCTTTTGGGTTTAGAATCCGGCTTTGTTTTGACTTTAGAAGATGTACTTGTTTTGCCCAAGGGGCACAAAAACATTGTATCCATTAGGTCATGGACGAAAAGGCTTTTCATTTTCATTGGTGATGGTTCTGCAAAATTTATTTTAGAAATAAACTAGTAGGTCTTGCTACATTGTTGAATGGATTGTATCATCTAAATCTCGGCAACAAAGTAGTTGTGAATACTATGACTAGAAAGCGTGGTAGGGATGAAACCAATCAAGTTTTGAAATGGCATCTTAGACTTGGTCATGTTGGTCGGACCAAGGTTTACAAGATGGAAAAGATGGACTTATGGGTCCATTGGGATCGGATCCCTTTCCTACTTGTGAATCTTGCCTTAAAGGCAAAATGACTAAGTCCTTCTTCACGGGGACTTTTGAAAGAGCCGATAAGCGGGATTAATCCATGCGGCGTTTGTGGTGCTTTGGAAGCAGCACGTGACGGATATCAATATTTCATTACGTTTACAGATGATCATATTAGGTATGGTTATGTATACTTAATGAAACATAAATCCGAGGCCTTTGAGAAATTCCAGGAATTCAAGGCCCTAGTCGAGAAACAAACTGGTAATCATATCAAAGCACTTTGGTCGGACCGAGGTGGCGAGTATATGAGTATGGAGTTTGACGAGTTCCTTAAGGAACATGGAATAGTTTCACAACTAACACCTCCAGGTACTCCTCAGTTAAATGGTGTGTCAGAAAGAAGGAACCGGACCCTGTTGAACATGGTCCGTTCCATGCTGGGCTATACTGACTTGCCGATTTACCTATGGGGGTATGCACTCCTAACTGCCGCTTACATCTTGAACAGATGTCCTTCCAAATCCGTTCCTAAAACTCCACATGAGATGTGGGAGGGCAGGAAATCAAGTCTTAATCATATTAGAATTTGGGGATGTCCCGCCTATGTCAAGAAGACTAAGGTGGAAGAGTTGGAAGCTAGGTCTGTGAAGGGACGTTTCATTGGATTCCCATCTAGGACGATGGGATATTTATTCTACATGCCCGAAGATCGAAGGATCGTTGTTGCTTTACAAGCACACTTCCTGGAAGATGAGTTCATTCAGGAAGGCGGAGCAGGTAGAAGTATTTCTTTAGAAGAATACAACGAAACTCCTCGAGAGACACCTGTGCAGAAACTGGAACCAAACTTTCTGAAACACAAGTACAACCACCTCGTAGGTCTAGTAGGGTGTCTCATTTACCTTAGAGGTATGGGCTTGTGCACTTGGAGGAGCTGGGTCTCCATGAGGTTCCAAGTGATAGCCAAGAGACCGACCCGACGACCTATGACCAAGCGATGGTGGATGTAGACTCCGCGAAATGGCGTGAAGCTATGGAAGCTGAGATAGACTCGATGCATGTAAATCAGGTCTGGACTCTAGTAGACCGCCCCAAGGGCATAGTGCCCATTGGGAATAAGTGGATCTACAAGAAAAAGACTGATGGTGATGGCAAGGTTGACGCCTATAAGGCCAGGCTTGTGGCAAAGGGTTATACCCAAAAGGAAGGGATTGATTACCACGATACCTTCTCGCCCGTAGCCATGATCAAGTCTATTCGCATGATGCTTGCTATAGCTGCCTACCACGATTATGAGATATGGAAAATGGACGTAAAGACGGCTTTCCTTAATGGATTCCTCGAGGATGAAATCTATATGGAGCAGCCTAAAGGCTTTGTGTCCGAAGTCGATATTCAGAAAGTGTGCAAGCTTCAGCGTTCCATTCTGAATTTGAAGCAAGCGTCGCGTAGTTGGAACCTTCGTTTTGACGAGGCGGTCAAAGAGTTTGACTTCGTGCAAAATGAAGAGGAACCTTGTGTATACAAGAAGGTTAGTGGGAGCAAGATTGCATTCTTAGTACTATATGTAGATGACATTCTACTAATAGGAAATGATGTGGGAATGCTCAGTTCTGTGAAAGCTTGGCTTTCGAGTAATTTCTCTATGAAAGACTTGGGCGAAGATACCTATATTCTTGGTATTCAACTCTACCGGGATAGAGCGAAGAGAACAATAGGCCTTTCCTAAGCCCTCTATATAGATAAGATCTTAAAGCGATTTAAGATGGATGATTCTAAAAGAGGGTTCCTACCGATGCAACATGGAATAAAACTCACCTTGAAGATGTGTCCTCAAAGTGAGGAACAATGCAAGGAAATGAGTAATATACCATATGCTTCGCCGTGGTGGGTAGCCTTATGTATGCTATGTTGTGTACAAGACGACATCACGCATCTTTGTAAGCGTGGTGAGTAGGTTTCGAGCAAACCCAGGTAGGGAACATTGAATTTCTTTGTAAAGAACGTTCTCAAGTACTTGAGAAGAGCAGAGATATGGTTCTTATGTATGGCGGTGGAGATTTGGATGTGGTGGGATTCAGCGATTCGGATTTCCAAGGGTGAAGGGCGACTTGATGTCCACTTACGGCTATATATTTACTCTTAATGGAGGAGCGGTATCTTGGCGTAGTGCCAAGCAAAGCGCGGCTCTTGATTCCACTGTCGGTGAGTATCAAGCGGCCTCGGAGGCTTCAAGGAAGGGTTACGGATTAAGAAGTTTCTAGGAGAACTTCAAATGATACCATGTCTTGATTTGCTGTTCATTGTCTTTGCGACAACGGAGGTATGTACGAGGCCAAGGAGCCGAGTTTCATGACACCAAATATATGGAGAGGAAGTATCATCTCGTAAGAGAATTTGTTCGCAAGGGATACATTGTCTTTGCATAGAGTAGACTCGGCCGACAACGTCGCCGATCCAGTGACCAAGCCACTATCTCGGACTAGCTTGGGCGTCATACGGAGAACATGGGCATTAGATACCATAGTGTGGGGCATTGAGTGCAAGTGGGAGAGTGTTAGGAGTATGCCCTCGAATGCCACTCAGAGGTTGTTGAGTGAGGGCATTGTACTTGTAATTATGAAAACCATTTATTTCAGGCACATGAATGTTTCTTTATTCTTGGTAATTCTTGGCATTCCTAACTCGTAAATAAACATATAGAAACTAGTCCGTGTATTTGAGAGCAAAGCGTTTCACTCCTTATTGGATAAGGGGGTCGGCCTTTGGAAAGGTTTATAGCTCAAATACTTAATCGTTCACAAGTCGATGAAACTTGGTAGGCGTTAAGTTTATGTGAAGACTTGTATGACGTGTTATTTGACATGGAGAGTGCTGTCGAACACTAATTGTTAGTGGGAGCACACGTTATAGGTATCTTAATTAGATTAGTATACTCGGCCGACTCACCCTTGATTCGTCACACGGATTTCACTCGGGCGATCAATGACGGAATCGAAAGGTTGTGATAGGTATTCGTGAACCTTCAACTTGAGAATTTAGTAGGGATGTGCTTGTGGCGTCAAGATTTTCATTAGAGTAGTTCGACCACCTTAAGCGGAAGGCGGGGTCAACCTCGGCGTGCATCTTAACGGGCAAGTAGCGAGTCTCTTGAATACCAAGATAGAATTCTTTCTCTGTTAGTGAACGGGTTATATGTCTATGCGGTTATTGGCGGATGAGATCATAAGTCTTTGGCCAAAGCATTGGAGCTAGGTTGTATTAGATACACGAGAGCTCAATGATCTCGATTTGCATTAACGCATGCATAGCGTCAAGTCTGAGATAGGGTTTGGTAGCCGTGACCACTATAACTTGATCGGGATATTTGAAAGAAGGGTTTATCGTATTATCTTGGTATTCACGTGAGAATGGTTCTTGAATGATCCCAATCATTCGTTCTCGATTAAGTGCAGTGTAGGCCGCCGAGTGGCTAGGTGGTGCTACTACTCTTTGGTTCCTCCCATTCTTGTTGAGACGGACCTACAAGTCGCGCATTAGGATTGTGACGGAATGAATTAAGCTAATTCTCTCATTATGCATATTAGATATTGGATATCTAATTTGGGACATTGGATGTCTAAATCGATTTATTGGATAAATTGATTTACGGCTAATGAATTAAATATTTCTTTGGGTGATTAATTTAATTCATGAATATAATTATTTCTTGGAGAAATTAATTATGTTATTTTGTATTTGATATGTTTAATTAATTGGATTAATTAAACGACACAAATACATCGGAACGGAATCTGAATTTATCTGTTTGGACTCGCGGGAGTCCGAAACGAACCGAACTTGTCCGATTTCTACATGGTCCAACCCCCACATTTCCACCCACTTTCATATGGACCCTTGTTCCATTCTTTAATGTTTTGATCATTGAGGTGGTGGGGCTTTAATTCTCATAATAATGAGATGTAACATGTGAAGAGTTGAATAAATGAAGAAGACATCTCTCACTTGAGATGCCAAGCCAATTCCAACGTGAATAGAGAGTAGAGAGAGAGAGAAAAGACTTCTCCAAGTCTTCTTCATCTTTGTTCATCAACTTCTTCTTCATTTTTCTTGGAGAAAAATTGAGAGAAATTATTGAGAGATATATTATACACTTAGAGTGTAGTAATAAATAGCTTCATCACTTAGCTCTAGCCGTATCCTCGGAGGATAGCAAGGTGATCGTCGTTCCGGTCGTTTCTCCGGCGCGTGGCAAGTAGAGACGCGGTGCTTTCGGCATTGGATCGTTCAAGAGCTTGGGGAATAGCTCAAGAGAAGGTTATCCATCTAATCAACGGACTACAAGGGTGAGTTTCTATATCTCTTGAGAATTCGTTTTTGATATTCGTATACACGTAGCTCGATCGATCCTCGTAGGGATTCGGATCGAATTAATTTTAGTTTTACCGCTTCCGCTGGGCCTTCGTTTTAGGCACTGAATCCCAACACTATGTGTGTATGTGTTTGTGTTGTATGTGTGTGTGTGTTTATTTGTGTGCTGTGTGTGTGTGGCAGTGTGTGTGTGTACTGTGTGTATGTGTGTGCGTGTTTTTGTGCTGTGTGTGTGTACGTGTGCTGTGTGTGTTTGTTTGTTTGTGTGTTGTGTGTGTGTGTACTGTGTGTGTGTGTGTGCGTGTTTTTGTGCTGTGTGTGTGTGTGTGTGCTGTGTGTGTGTTTGTTTGTGTGCTGTGTGTGTGTGTGTGGCAGTGTGTGTGTGTGTGCTTTTGTGCTGTGTGTGTGTGTGTGTGCTGTGTGTGTTTGTTTGTTTGTGTGTTATGTGTGTCTGTATTTGTGTGTGTGTGGCAGTGTGTGTGTGTGTGTGTGTGTGCGTGTGTGTGTGTTTGTGCTGTGTGTGCGTATGGTTGTTTGTGTGCTGTGTGTGTGTGTCTTGTGTGTGTGTGTCTTTTTATGTTGTCTGTGTGTGTGTGTTTGTTTATGTGATGTGTGTGTGGCAGTGTGTGTTTGTGTACTGTGTGTGTACTGTGTGTGTGTGTGTTTGTGTGATGTGTGCATTTTTTTGTTTGTGTTGTGTGTGTGTGTGTGTGTGTGTTAGTGTGTATGTGGCAGTGTGTGTGTTTTTGTGCTGTGTGTGTGTGCTGTGTGTGTTTGTTTGTTTGTGTGCTGTGTGTGTGTACTCTGTGTGTGTGTATGTGTGTGTGTGTGTGTGTTTGTGCTGTGTGTGTGTTGTGTGTGTGTGTGTGTTTGTTTATATGGCAATGTTTGTGTGTACTGTGTGTTTTTGTGCTGTGTGTGTGAGCTGTGTGTGTGTATTTGTGTGATGTGTGTGTGTGTGTGGCAGTGTGTATTTGTGTATTGTGTGTGTACTATGTGTGTGTGTTTGTGTGATGTGTGCATTTTTTTGTTTGTGTATGTACTGTGTGTATGTGTGCTATACAGTGTGTCTGTGTGAGTGAGGCAGTGTGTGTGTGTGTGTTTGTGCTGTGTGTGTGTGTGTTTATTTGTTTGTGGGATGTGTGTGTGTGTGGCAGTGTTTGTGTGTTTGTGTGATGAGTGTGTTTTTTGTTTGTGTGTGTACTGTGTGTGTGTGTGTGTGTGTTGTATTGTGTGTCTGTGTGAGTGTGGCAGTGTGTGTGTGTGTGTGTGTTTGTGTGTGTGGCAGTGTGTGTGTAATGTATGTGTGTGTGTGTGTTTATGCTGTGTATGTGTGTGTGTGTTGCTTATTTGTGTGCTCTCTCTCTCTCTCACTCTCTGTGTGTGTGTGTGTGTGTGTGTGTGTGTGTGTGTTTGTGTGTGTGGGGCAGTGTGTGTAGGTATGTACTGTGTGTGTGTGTGTATGTGTGTTTTTATGATGTTTGTGTGTGTGTGCTGTGTGTGTGTTTGTTTGTGTTCTGTGTGTGTGTGTGGCAGTGTGTGTGTGTGTCTTTGTGTTGTGTTGCGTGTGTATGTGTTATGTGTGTGTGTGTTTGTTTGTGTGTGTGTGTGTTTGTATGTGTGTGTGTGTGTGTGTGTTTGTGTGATGTATGTGTGTGTGTTTGTGTGATGTATGTGTGTGTGTTTGTGTGTGTGTAGCAGTGTGTGTGTGTGTACTGTGTGTGTGCTTGTGTGATGTGTGCGTTTTTTTGTTTGTGTGTGGCAGTGTGTGTGTGTGTGTGTGTTGTAGTGTGTGTATGCGTGTGTTTGTGTGTGTGTGGCAGTGTGTGTGTGTGTGTGTGTGTGTGTGTACTATGTGTGTATGTGTTTGTGCTGTATGTGTGTGTGTGTGTTTATTTGTGTGTTGTGTGTGTGGCAGTGTGTGTGTACTGTGTGTGTGTGTGTGTGTGCGTGTTTTTGTGCTGTGTGTGTGTATGTGTGCTGTGTGTGTACTGTGTGTGTGCGCGTTTTTGTGCTGTGTGTGTGTGTGTGATGTGTGTGTGTGTGTTTGTTTGTGTGCTGTGTGTGTGTGTGTGTGTGTGTGGCAGTGTGTGTGTGCTTTTGTGTTGTGTGTGTTTGTTTGTTTGTGTGCTATGTGTGTGTGTGTATTTGTGTGTGTTTGTGCTGTGTGTGTGTGTGTGTTTGTTTGTGTGCTGTGAGTGTGTGTGTGTGTTTGTGTGTGTGTATTGTGTGTATGTGTGTGTGTCTTTTTTGTGCTGTGTGTGTGTGTTTGTTTGTTTGTGTGATGTGTGTGTGTGTGTGTGGCAGTGTGTGTTTGTGTACTGTGTGTGTACTGTGTGTGTGTGTTTGTGTGATGTGTGTGTTTGTCTGATGTTTGCATTTTTTTGTTTGTGTGTGTGTGTGTGTGTGTGTGCTGTGTGTGCATGTGTGTGTGTGTGTGTATATTGTGTGTGTGTGGCAGTATGTGTGTATGTACTATATGTGTGTATGTGTGTTTTTATAATGTGTGTGTGTGTGTGCTGTGTGTGTGTGGCAGTATGTGTGTGTTTTTGTGTTGTGTGTGTGTGCTATGTGTGTGTGTGTTTATTGGTGTGCTGTGTATATGTGATTGTATGTGTGTGTTTGTGTACTGTGTGTGTGTGTGTGCGCATTTTTTTGTGATGTGTGTGTGTTGTGTGTGTGTGTTTGTGTGATGTATGTGTGTGTGCTTGTTTGTGTGTGTGTGTGTGTGTGTTTGTGTGATGTATGTG